>OZ034968.1:72321426-72333926 GCA_964030785.1 Siderastrea siderea | reverse complement strand
TTAAAGCTTGTTCTGATGATTAGACTTTATAGCAACTCTTAATTACTATGATTAAAACTCGATTACTCTGCTCCACCCATTGCATTGTGGCATCTCCCCGGCCATGTTACTTTCAGTTCTTCAGCAACAATAATCGCGTTTAAACCAAGATAAAACACATTTACTTTAATTGTTAATGCAAGTCACCTAGAAACTTTTTACGATCTTCACTTGCTAAGCACTTGCAGCAAATGACGACTTAATTTAACCCCACCCATTTCACGGATATGCAGGTCACCAGTCAAAATAAATAGCTTGCTGTTCTGCCATTTTTATGGGATGTATGAAAACGAAGTTATAAATGTAGTCAGAAATCAGTGATGATTCCCATAATTACTCACGTTTGCTGGAAAACTTTTGGCGGTTACAACTCAAGAGACAATAATTGACATTTTAAAATATGCTTTTATTCCCATGACTTTGGGAGGGCAAATCATAGTAACAATATAGTTGAAAAGCATATTTTTGGTAAACAGTTGCACGCGTGCACCGTCAGTTTCGTCAACTTTCTTGCATGACCAGAAAGCAATACGAAAAAGAAACGGGAAGTTAGTGTTCAGTCAAATATATTTTTGCTATTGAAGTCAGTTTCACAACATTCAGCAAAATCTTTAAACGTTTTGTTTGACTTGTCCGCGTTTTCTTTCTAAGAAACTTTATTTATTATTTCATTTAACCGACACAAGAGGTGTTAACTTTTATTAAGTACGCTAGGTTTGACGGCCTGTGGTTTTTGCAATCTAGACATAAGAAACTTGATTCCAAGAATTTTGCCCTTTTTATCCGTAACGAATTCACCTTGCAACATTGTTCAGGTTGTTAGGACATTCTATGTTAGGCAAAAATGCCAGATGCAAACTGGGTGCTTGGACATGAATAATACTGAGAAAACTTATTACGTAAGTTCAAAGTGCTTTGTATTTTAAAGCGATTAAAAAAAAAACGCTAACTGTGAGATTTCTTCGATTGGTTTCGCCAAAGTCGCAAGTTTGCACTCCTTACACATCAAAGTGCCCTGAAACACGGTTCAACATTCCACACAAATGCTCAACTGCAGTGCGTAACCAACTCTGGAATTGGTGTGTGCGCTGTGATGCTCGAGACAGTCTGACATTGGGGCCCAACCTGGCTACCTACAACCAGATGCGTGCAACATTTGGTGTGGCCCATCAATCAACCATTTTGTGTCTTTCAAATTTCCAACCCAAACAGGACACCCTGTTTTATTCCCTTGTAGATGGCCTAGTTTCCTACGAGTCTCCCAGTAGCTCAGTGGTTAGAAATCCGACAGGTGAGCCGCATAAGGTCTTGGGTTCGACTCCTAATGGGGAATCAGGGAATCAGTCAATGAATCAGTAGACCTATGTTGATGACAAAATAAATGCAGTTGGACCGAGACTAAAATTTACCATCTTCCGTTATCACTGTTGCCATGTTGTAACGTGGGGTGTTGCATTGTGTGTCTGGGCATTTTATTCATTACATATCCTGTATGCACTTAGCCTGCGTGCAGACGTCTCCTATTTCCTTTGCTTCGCACGAAGCCTTTACAAGCACCTTTTCCGCGTGAAGCGAAGGAAATAGGAGACGTCTGCGCACAGGCTAGCATGGATTTCAAGCATAATTCTTTATATCCATCACTGGCCTACACTAGTATTACGTAATACCAAGTCTTTTTAATAAAAGAACATATATTTTCTTTTGTGGTAATCCTCATGAACTCTTTGCTACTAGAATTAATCACTGCAGTAAGAAGTTCAGAAAGAAGATGGCTTTTTGCTGCGGCTGGAGGAATGAGGAAGGGGCTAAGGGGGAGCTGGTGTCTAATCTTTTCGGTTGGCAGCCTCCCGCCTCCTTGATGTTGGGATACTTAGTTCCCTTCCCCGGCCCTCATGGGGTGTGGTTTGTCAAACTTTACTTCTCGAGTACAGTTGCCTCCCATCCCTCGTCACCATTACGGTAACCAGGCAAATTATGTCCGGTCTGTAAGTCGGCGGCGTCAATACTTCAGATTTGTAAATAGAGTGCTCCTGTCTCCCGATGACGGGTTGTAATTATCCCTTAAATTTTTTTATAGAAATTACTATGATAAGTTAAAATCTGCCGGGCTATTTTTAAATCACGACTAATAATAGGCTCAAAGCAATCCTCGCTTGAGGCTTTTACAAACACCTGGTACCAGAACTTGTTGAAATAAGAGTTTCATCTGTTATGGTAATTACCTCGATTATTGGATTAGCCAAACTGCTTAGCTCTCAGCTCTCATCTTTAAAGTTTAATGCAAAGGGGAGGCCAAGCGTTTTGTTCGATCATGAGAAACTTAACCGATTCTGGTTTAATACGTGTTCTGGGAGCTTTACGCATAGAAGTAACTTGTTTTTGCATTGAACAAGCTGTCTTTGAGGTTGCGTGCGTTCTTGTCCGATGTTGTTTTCAAACTGACAAACAAATATGTTAACTTTTGGCCGAAAAAAAATTTAAAATGTATCATGTGTTGTTAAGATAATTAACTGATTAGGCTGATGCACCCTTTCGTTTTAACCCTTTAAGCCCCAATAGTGACAAGCACCTAATTTCTCCTTACAAAATCATTACTTGTTCAAACATACAGCTGATGAGAATAAAGAAAATGACCAACAAAGAAGAAATGCCTTGTGTCTCTAAAGGTGAAGCGACTTCTCCCAACTGGTACCATAAGAATCATGTGGAAAAACAGTAAGGAAAACGTGCATGTTGATATTGGGGATTAAAGTGTTCAGTAAACAACACATTTTGGTTCTTATTGTCTCTCTTTGCACAGGTGTATGGACTCTGATTAGACTGTCCACGCAAGGGATAGGGCCGTTGAAGATGTGATGCTTGTGGTTGTTTCGTGCTACGTAGCCAAGGATAAGAGCTGACAGGATAGCTATAGCTTAAATAGATAACAGAAGTGGTATTACTAAAGTATGCGCTTCATATATAGCCGGCGGTCCTTGTTAAACGGGAATCAAAATGAAGTAGAAAAAAAAAACATTACTGTTTTTTTTTCTACTTCATTTTGATTCCCGTTTAACAAGGACCGCCGGCTATGTATGAAGCGCATACTTTAGTAATACCGCTTCTGTTATCTATTTAAGCTATAGCTATCCTGTCAGCTCTTATCCTTGGCTACGTAGCACGAAACAACGGCATATCCTAAAAGCTGGACTGGACCCTGGACCCTGGACTCTGGACTCTGGACTCTGGTTTTCTTTCCTCTCAAAACTTTATCCCCCCCCAAAAAAACCCCTCTCTCTCCCCCCCGAAAAACCTCTATATCTCCCCCATGAAACTCCCCCCTCCCCCCATAAACATTTCTTCCCCCAAATATAGTGTGCGTGTTTTCAAACAAACAACGTTATTCCCCCCACCCACCTCCCCGAAAAAACCTTTATGTCTCCCCCTTAAAACTGCCCCCTCCCATAAAAACCCCCCTCCCCTCCCCCAAATAAAAAATACAACTACATTGGACTCGATTGAACAAACACTTGTCGTCTCAATGTTCTTCCACAAATCGGCATTGAAATCACGAACGCCATCGAACGACCCGACCCCAATCCTTTAAAAAAAGTATTGGGCGTGCGAACGTGATTGCATTACACAACAAGCAAAGATCAGATAAAATTCTCTATTCATCGATTCGACGTGTGCAAGCTCTTATCAGCTGCCAGTGACAATGTTGTTTACCTAAGGTGTTACAGTTACTCTTGTTTTCAGTCAAGCATAAAGTATTGTTTGTCCTTGAAATAAATTGCGTTTTTTTAGAACGTTACTTGTTCGATGGTCATACTAAAGCTTGTTAATTGCAGCCGCTCAGAGGCTCTTTCCGACCCCAATCCTTAAAAAAAAGTATTTGGCGTGCGAATGTGATTGCATTACACAACAAGCAAAGATCAGATAGAATTCTCTATTCATCGATGCGACGTGTGCAAGCTCTTATCAGGTGCCAGTGAATTAGGGAGTACTGATACAGGAACGTCACTTTTCTTAGGGTGAGAAGTTGTTTTGTTACTCGAAGAAGAGTGCAATCCGTATTATCCGTTAAAATATTTTTGTACGTGTGTTTCGGCAAATCACCTATCGTCTTATGTATTTTATATGGCCTGCAGAAAAGGGTTTTTTGCTAATAAATAATTAAAATCACAGCACCTAAACTTGGTCAACTGAGACACCAATGTCTCTGTCTGGACGGTTAATTACGCGTATGCTTTTTAAAAATCTGGTTATCAGATTAGTTGATGAAAGTACGCAATGCCTTGCACGTGTCGGTGAATAGAGCCTATCTGTGCGCGGAAAGAGCCTCTGAGCGGCTGCAATTAACAAGCTTTAGTATGACCATCGAACAAGTAACGTTCTAAAAAAACGCAATTTATTTCAAGGACAAACAATACTTTATGCTTGACTGAAAACAAGAGTAACTGTAACACCTTAGGTAAACAACATTGTCACTGGCAGCTGATAAGAGCTTGCACACGTCGCATCGATGAGTAGAGAATTTTATCTGATCTTTGCTTGTTGTGTAATGCAATCACGTTCGCACGCCAAATACTTTTTTTAAAAGATTGGGGTCGGGTCGTTCGATGGCGTTCGTGATTTCAATGCCGATTTGTGGAAGAACATTGAGACGACAAGTGCTTGTTCAATCGATTCCAATGTAGTTGTATTTTTTATTTGGGGGAGGGGAGGGGGGTTTTTTGGGAGGGGGCAGTTTTAAGGGGGAGACATAAAGGTTTTTTCGGGGAGGTGGGTGGGGGAATAACGTTGTTTGTTTGAAAACACGCACACTATATTTGGGGGAAGAAATGTTTATGGGGGGAGGGGGGAGTTTCATGGGGGAGATATAGAGGTTTTTCGGGGGGGAGATAGAGGTTTTTTTTGGGGGGGGGGATAAAGTTTTGAGAGGAAAAACAACCAGAGTCCAGAGTCCAGAGTCCAGAGTCCAGGGTCCAGGGTCCAGTCCAGCTTTTAGGATATGCCAAAAGTTAACATATCTGTTTGTCAGTTTGAAAACAACATCGGACAAGAACGCACGCAACCTCAAAGACAGCTTGTTCAATGCAAAAACAAGTTACTTTTATGCGGAAAGCTCCCAGAACATGTATTAAACCAGAATCGGTTAAGTTTCTCATGATCGAACAAAACGCTTGGCCTTCCCTTTGCATTAAACTTTAAAGATGAGAGCTGAGAGCTAAGCAGTTTGGCTAATCCAATAATCGAGGTAATTACCATAACAGATGAAACTCTTATTTCAACAAGTTCTGGTACCAGGTGTTTGTAAAAGCCTCAAGCGAGGATTGCTTTGAGCCTATTATTAGTCGTGATTTTAAAAATAGCCCGGCAGATTTTAACTTATCATAGTAATTTCTATAAAAAAATTTAAGGGATAATTACAACCCGTCATCGGGAGACAGGAGCACTCTATTTACAAATCTGAAGTATTGACGCCGCCGACTTACAGACCGGACATAATTTGCCTGGTTACCGTAATGGTGACGAGGGATGGGAGGCAACTGTACTCGAGAAGTAAAGTTTGACAAACCACACCCCATGAGGGCCGGGGAAGGGAACTAAGTATCCCAACATCAAGGAGGCGGGAGGCTGCCAACCGAAAAGATTAGACACCAGCTCCCCCTTAGCCCCTTCCTCATTCCTCCAGCCGCAGCAAAAAGCCATCTTCTTTCTGAACTTCTTACTGCAGTGATTAATTCTAGTAGCAAAGAGTTCATGAGGATTACCACAAAAGAAAATATATGTTCTTTTATTAAAAAGACTTGGTATTACGTAATACTAGTGTAGGCCAGTGATGGATATAAAGAATTATGCTTGAAATCCATGCTAGCCTGTGCGCAGACGTCTCCTATTTCCTTCGCTTCACGCGGAAAAGGTGCTTGTAAAGGCTTCGTGCGAAGCAAAGGAAATAGGAGACGTCTGCACGCAGGCTAAGTGCATACAGGATATGTAATGAATAAAATGCCCAGACACACAATGCAACACCCCACGTTACAACATGGCAACAGTGATAACGGAAGATGGTAAATTTTAGTCTCGGTCCAACTGCATTTATTTTGTCATCAACATAGGTCTACTGATTCATTGACTGATTCCCTGATTCCCCATTAGGAGTCGAACCCAAGACCTTATGCGGCTCACCTGTCGGATTTCTAACCACTGAGCTACTGGGAGACTCGTAGGAAACTAGGCCATCTACAAGGGAATAAAACAGGGTGTCCTGTTTGGGTTGGAAATTTGAAAGACACAAAATGGTTGATTGATGGGCCACACCAAATGTTGCACGCATCTGGTTGTAGGTAGCCAGGTTGGGCCCCAATGTCAGACTGTCTCGAGCATCACAGCGCACACACCAATTCCAGAGTTGGTTACGCACTGCAGTTGAGCATTTGTGTGGAATGTTGAACCGTGTTTCAGGGCACTTTGATGTGTAAGGAGTGCAAACTTGCGACTTTGGCGAAACCAATCGAAGAAATCTCACAGTTAGCGTTTTTTTTTTAATCGCTTTAAAATACAAAGCACTTTGAACTTACGTAATAAGTTTTCTCAGTATTATTCATGTCCAAGCACCCAGTTTGCATCTGGCATTTTTGCCTAACATAGAATGTCCTAACAACCTGAACAATGTTGCAAGGTGAATTCGTTACGGATAAAAAGGGCAAAATTCTTGGAATCAAGTTTCTTATGTCTAGATTGCAAAAACCACAGGCCGTCAAACCTAGCGTACTTAATAAAAGTTAACACCTCTTGTGTCGGTTAAATGAAATAATAAATAAAGTTTCTTAGAAAGAAAACGCGGACAAGTCAAACAAAACGTTTAAAGATTTTGCTGGATGTTGTGAAACTGACTTCAATAGCAAAAATATATTTGACTGAACACTAACTTCCCGTTTCTTTTTCGTATTGCTTTCTGGTCATGCAAGAAAGTTGACGAAACTGACGGTGCACGCGTGTAACTGTTTACCAAAAATATGCTTTTCAACTATATTGTTACTATTATTTGCCCTCCCAAAGTCATGGGAATAAAAGCATATTTTAAAATGTCAATTATTGTCTCTTGAGTTGTAACCGCCAAAAGTTTTCCAGCAAACGTAAGTAATTGTGGGAATCATCACTGATTTCTGACTACATTTATGACTTCGTTTTCTTACAACCCATAAAAATGGTAGAACAAGCTATTTATTATGACTGGTGACCTGCGTATCCATGAAATGGGTGTGGTTAAATTAAGTCGTCATTAGCTGAAAGTGCTTAGCAAGTGAAGATCGTGAAAAGTTTCTAGTTGACTTGCATTAACAATTAAAGTAAAGCGATGTGTTTTGATCTTGGTTAAAACGCGATTATTGTTGCTGAAGAACTGAAAGTAACATGGCCGGGGAGCAAAAAGGCCTCAACGTGTGGATGCCACAATGCAATGGGTGGAGCAGAGTAATCGAGTTTAATCATATTAATTAAGAGTTGCTATAAAGTTTAATCATCAGAACAAGCTTTAATTTCAGCATCTTCTTTGTATTGATCTGATTTAGCATCGTAGCTTTTAACTAGATTCACTTTATAGCTATTAATTCATATAATTTTTATCTGGAAACTAAACTAAAATGCCAGCTTTTTTCTTCGACTAAGCAAGTATTGATACCTTCAGAAAACAACTAGTTCACGCCCTTTAAAAGGCGTGAAACAAGACAATTATGTATATTCAAATGCTGACATTTTGAATCTGTATATAAATATTTTCGGTGACTTTTTTACAAGTAAACGTTAATTGCTACGTCTTTGTGTAGGCCAAAACTATGAGCTGACTCTTTCTTTTGAAAATAATGTTGCACTTAAGGTGGTCTTATACCCAAAAAGTGAATTTCTTTAGAAAAGAACTTTGCGGGAGACTTTTACCATCATTGTATAGTGGGGGGGGGGGACAGGGGGACGGGAGGCCGGGAGAAAAGGGGGCGGGAGGTGTACGGGAGGCGGGAGAAGAGGGGGCGGGAAGCGGGATTCCCAAGGTGGCGGGAAGCGGGAGAAAAAGGGAAAAAATTACGCAAAATTGCGCAATTTTTCGCAATCGAAAAAATGCAAAGGGACGGGAGCCAAAAAATACAGGGCGGGAACCGGGATTACAGGGTACGGGAAGCGGGAGGTTTAAACCCCCCTGTCCCCCCCCCCCCCCCCCACTTTATAGGGATTCACGCCCTGACTTCACACTGAGTCTTTTCAGGTCACATGACATAATAGTTAATGATTAACCAGCCTTCTCAGTAAAAAAAAAATAGGGGGTTCACTGTAAGCACGATATCTAACTAATGCACGGTTGGATAAGTATGAAATCAACTTAGATCTGTCCACAGATGAATTCTTCAGGGGCTAAACCTCGAAGATTAAGCAGCTTGGCCTCTTTCGAATTTATTTTTCTTCTTTTTTTCCAGAAAGTAAGGTAGAAGGAAATAAAAAAGAGGGCAAGGGTTCACTTACTGAGAAGCAGTTCAAGATCGTGAGCATTTTTTAGGTTTACGACCTAGGAAATTAAGTCCTTTAATCTTGCTGAAAATTTCAGAACACTAGGTTACACGGCCCCGGAGATATCGTGCTCAAAAGTTCATTCAGTTCGAGAAATTCTGTTATTGGAGAAAAACAGTCTTAAAGATAAGGGAACGGATTCTAGACAGCTCATCCTTCGCTCATTATCCTAAACCTATTGTCAAATTCAAGTTGCCACACTAAAATACAAGCTGAACGGTAATTTGATGCAAAAACCATCGTTTCTGTAAGATTTGGGTCATGTTTTGTCGGTTAAAACTCGGACCTCAGGACTCTCTCCTCAGTCAGGTGTTTCTCCACAGTAGTACCAGTTGTCATTTTACAGAGAGGCCGGGGGGGGTAATGTTCTTATTGAGGCTTGTTTGTGCGCATTTAATAAATGTAAACAATTGTTGCTATGGCCGTTGCTATGGAAAAGTCGCATACTGCTGATTAGATTTCTTAAATCTCGCTGCTTTAATGCTGGAAATCGAGTGAGATTATTTCAAGACAGCATTCCCAAGTGTTTAAAGTTTACAATTTTGCCATTAAAAAAAAAGGGACTTTTGCAACCTAACATCACCTTTTTTGAGTATAAGACCACCTTAAGGCGCAGTTACAACAGTGCGCACAAAAAAAGCCGAAACAAGTGTCTCACTCCGTATCTCGAATAATAACAGTGACGAGAATAGCAAAAACTGTCAACAAGGAAAAATTATTTTTCCTTCACATACCACTTAATTCTCGTATTAATCGGTAAGAAAGTTTAAAGTTTTTATCCTAGGCCTTTGTCAAACGGATTCAACATTGTTGACTACAACTTTTTCGCAAGATGTTGAGCGAGGTGGATAAACGAATTCATTATATATTGTTGTCTGCACCTGAGAACAAACGAAAAGTTGAATCAGTATCACTCAATATCATTAAAAAAGTTGTCCAAACGCGTTCAACATGTGAAATCAACAACTTTGAACGGTTCTTGAATGGAAATGTCGAACCCGTTTGTCAGAGGCCTTATGGCTGAAAAAAAAATAGTAATATTAGTAAACTGTATTGTACACGATGTTTGTTAAAAGAGTCCCAACCGGTAGCCGAATCCATGAACTTCCGTTCACCGGTCGGATGCTCTAAGCACTTCACTCAAGGGAGACTCGTAGCTCGTGCATACCCTTGCAGTATAGAGAATGTCCATCTCATATGAACGTAGTAAATGACTTCGACAAGCTTGCAACGAGTCTCTCACTAGCTCAGTGCTTAGAACCGTAGATCCGACCAGTTTGCGGAATTTTTGACTAGTTTTCAAATATTATTTGTTTCGACAGATAAAAGGTTGAAATACTTTTCCAGTGTGCTACGCAATGTATGTAATTCACACAAGTTGTTGCAATCCTGACTCCCGAATCAGATTTCCAATGTTTGATTTTACATTGAGAACTCTACTTGCCTTGAGCGGAGTTGTTTTCATCGGAATCTCAGTGTTAGAGTCTTCCCTGATTTCGTTATTTATACATCATTCCGAGATATTGATCGCCATAAGAAAGACAGTAACAGGAAGATCGCTAGCCTGTCTAACATTAGCAGCGGTACATAACTGCCGAGATTCAACGCATGGTGCGAAAATCTGTCAATTCAATTTATTTGTAATTTGTCTAAGGCTGATCTGAGTTTGAGCTGCAAAGTTCCGAGGCTAAAATTGTTTGCCAGCCCAATCGGCGTTATTGAGAGAAGAAGATGACTATTTACCCCAAAACAAGTTACAGTTAAACTATGTTTAACAGCTGAACGTCTAGCGTACTTTCCTCTAATGGTTTAATGAAAGGTAAACAAAACAAACAAACAAACAAACAACAGGTGAAGCAGTATAAACTCTTTGAAGTAACTGAAACTGGGCAGAATTCAGAACGCCCCCAGAGATTTGAAGAAAACGGGCGTTGCTGAGGGTGAAATTGTCAACGGCCTGACAATTTAAGTTACAGGTGAATTACAAGACAGCTCTGTCGGTATGCCAAACTGCGATTGAGTCCAATAATAGTAGGAGTATAATAATGCTTGAACAGTTTTTGTCTCGCAGCTAAGTGAGTAATCTTTCAAATGATCTTTATCGCTAGGTATCCACACTTCAACTGATATAATGGTTTTACCGTGAAACGGAACGTGATTCCAATGTGATTATTTGAGGTAAATGAAGCGAGACCGATATGCATGAGCTAATAGAACTGGCCTTACCTTTAGCAGCTTGCTCTAGACTACCATTCCCTCAACCACGACAAAAAATTTCCTCTGCTAGAAAACAAATGCTCCAGTCTGTTGTATTAGAGTCCTAATTTTTGTTTCAAAACATGTGTATTTTTATTTCCTCGTACTAGCGTCTCTTGTTACATCTCGAGTCGTGTTTCGGTTGCTTTGTAGTCACCCGTAACAGCAGGTGCCCGAAACCTCCAAGCTTTCAACAAGTGGTTTATCTCATGTCATCCTCGTCTCCAGACCCACTTCGCCCCAGAACCCATCTCGTCAGCCGACTTTCAAGGAGCTCTGGTTACTAGTGCTCTCTCCATGTCGTGCAGCATATGATGGAGATGTGAAGCAATGAAATTTCTCTGACGGCGTTTTTTTAATATCAAACTCTCGTATATGGAACGGACTCTCATCCTCTGAGAACAATGCGTGGAAGAGAGAGAATAAAGTGGGAGTAAGCCGCAAGCAGAATCTTGTGTAAGAATTTATCCGAGTGTGTGTTTCTCATAACTACATTATAAGATTTCGACATTCTTTCAGAAACGAAGGGGGTTATATATGGAGTAATCGCCCTCGCTCATCAGTAAGGCCTTAGGCCCGGTTCAAACGTCGAACTTTACATGTGCCGAACCTAATAATTAGGTTCGGCACATGTAACTGAGTTAGGCGTATGAACCGGGCCTTAGTCAGTTTTAATTTCCTGAGTTCAAACCGCTATTCAACACCTTTCTGATTGCTAGACACCATAACAAGTTTTTGGTTTTACTATCTTTTTTATTTGCATTAGTACACTGCTATATTTAGTTTCTACAAGATTCCATATAGATGTATTTAAAAAGAAACCCGCTAACTTTAAACGGCTAAATGATAATAATATTTTTATTAACGTGTCATAAAAAACATTGTAGCCGAAAGGGGAAAAAACCGTCAACTACTAGGGAACACATAGCTAAATTACTACAATATCAAGAAACCATGATACAAGGTAAAAAGGGTTTCGAAGAAGTTAAAGTTCAAAAGCCAAAAAAAAAGGTGAATCTATTTACACTTTTAAGAATTAAGGGCAAAGGTTCAAGGTCAAGCTTTCGTACTGACAGCTTTTAGAGTAGTTAGTAAAGTACTGGATCTTTTTTTATTCGACACGACTTATTCCAGAGTTTTGTCCAAGATATTTGAGAGAGTGTTTCCCTACATTTAGCTGTGTTGAATCTCGGCAAAGAAAAGTTGGATTGTCTTAGACTGTATTTGAACATTTGTGGCTTGTCAATGAATAAATTACACAGAGGCTTGGGACACAGGGCATGTTTAAGTTTATACATTAAAATACATAGGTCTTGTAGGCATCTAACTAGTACAGTTGGTAGGTGCGTTCTGCCCAACACCTGTTGGTAACTAGGACTGTTTGCCCTCGAATACCACTCTCTATCCTTTTTTTTTAGCTGTTCTAGCTTGACAAAAGTGCCGTACCAGATGAAAGTAGGTGAAGTGTGGTAAAACAGCTGTCTTATAAAGTTGCAGCTTAATCGAAGCTTAAGCTGTTTCCATATGATCGCTATGATCGCTACGATCGCTACGATCGCTACCAAAAAAGTCGAGCGATCGTTGCAACTTAAATCGCTGAACAGTTTCCATATAGGCTGGTTTCCATATGATTACTGTGATCGTTATGATCGCTTAAAGTTGGT